>CM062056.1:14640000-14650000 GCA_030954485.1 Citrullus mucosospermus | reverse complement strand
ATGAGAGTTATAACTCTTTAAATGGCTCATAGAATGTCTAAAGTCAGATTTTGAGGACTATATAATACAATTGTTCACAAATAGAGACATGGAAGAGACTTGGAAAATGTAGAAAAAAGCCTTAGAGCTTTCTTTTTGCCTTGTGCTATGTTTATTTTGCAATTCTATAGTGTTTAGATTGCATGTTCAGAATCATTCAAGCTTGACTTGATCGATCTTGCTTGTGGAGTGGTTTTTGTCGATCGTCTAAATAATCTTTCGTCTAGCCATTCTTAGGGCTGATATCATTTTGATTTGGGGTGTTTGAGTTTGAGATCTAAAGGTCTTGTTCATCAACAAGGTTGTTCGATCCAACCTCGAATGTTTCTTGTCAAATCCTACTTCTAAGAAACCGATGCGTTGAAGAGTCTATGAAGAAAAGAAGTAAAAGACCATGTTGGACGCATGGTCAGGGCTAGGTAACGCATGATAAGGGTGGACGCATGGAAGTAAATCGAGAAGGGAAAGAAGTGAAACGCATAAGCAAGAAAGGAATAAAATTATGTTGTGAAGTGTTGAAAGAAATCTAAGTCTTGGAAAGATAGAATACTATAGCCAATTGAGTAACGCATAGACTATTAGCAAGGAATGTGCATGAGTGTTGGATAAAGTGGAAGGTGAGAAGTATATTTAAGGATTGGAACAAGAGGTGGACGCATACTATTTTATTATCTGTCTGATTTTCTATGAAAGATTTTCATATGAACTATTTAAATAAATTACTGATTTCTAAATGTTTTAGAGGAGGCTCAATGCTGAAGGACATGAGAAGGCATATGAGTTTCCCCGGGACCTAGTACTAAGGGACTCAAAGAAGGTACTTGGGCAACCCGTGATATTCCTATGTGCACATAGAGGTTATGACGTTGGGTGCGTTGAATTTTGCTCCGCCTCAACTAAGGTTGTTTTCGACGTTGGGTGTGTTGAGTGTTGCTCCACCCCAACTAAGGTTATGTTCGACGTTGAGTGCATTGAGTTTTGCTCCGCCTCAACTAAGGTTGTTTTCGACGTTGGGTTCGTTGAGTCATACTTCACCTTGACTAAGGAAAATTTTAAAACGAAAGAAGATTTGATGTGTTGTATATTGTTTTATTGAATATGATTGGAAGCGATGTTTTATATGTATTGTTGAAAATTATGATCGGTTTTATAGTTAAAGATAAATATTTCCAAAACTGTTACTCACTGGGCTATTTAGCTCATCCTTTCCTATGTTTTTCATTTTTCAAGTAGCATGACAATTCCCATTGTCGGTCGAAGTCAAGGTTTGTCAATAAGTTAATGGTATCATTGTCCTAGGAACTGTGATTAAATGGGAAATAAAGTAAGTTCGATAGTGGGAGTCGACTGGGAAGTCGATGACTGCTGTCCTCACGCTCCATCTCGGGCTACGGGAGGGTAGTTTGGAATGCGATGTGTCATCTTGTGTAATACCCTATCTCAAAAAACCTAGGTATTCAAAATGGCTAGTAAGGATAAAAGGATAAAAGATGTGGATTAACGGGACTTTTAAGATGGAACAGTTAAGTTTGTGGAATTATTGAATAATGGCCAAGAAATTCTATGCGTTGAGATGAATGATATTAGGAAAAGGACGGATGTCTCGCTAAGGGTGAGAATGAAGGACTAAAGATATAGTTGGGAATTGGTTGAAGTTAGATGTATTTTGGAAATCAGGTTAACGCGTAGATGGTTAAGCTCTAACGCATGGTATATTAATATTGAGGAGTTACCAAGCTATGAGATTAGGTGTTAATGATGGCAAGTTAAATGAGGTGAAGTACCATGCGTCGATGATATAAAGTGGAGTAGAACTACCGCGTGGGAAAAGTACCTCGCGTTGGAAAGGTTGGCAATGCGTTGGGAAGTGAAGTGAAGGAAAGTAATGTGTTAGGCGTTGTGAAGAGCAATAGTACGGAGGAAAAAGGAACAAGAACTATTGAGTATTGATCACGACTATGCGTTGGTAAACCATGCGATAAGCTGTACTATGCTCTGAAGGTTAGCGATGGATTGAAAAACTATGCGATGAGCAGCGGCTAGGCGTTGGGAGTTTGCTATGTGCTATGAAGGTTCATTCGGCTGATCAAGAAGTCCCCGAAAATGGTATAGCCTGTGCGTGAGAGGCCGTTAAGCGTTGAAGGTTATTATACTGGGAAAATTTCTATGCGTTGGCAAAGTGACGCGTTGAGAAAACTGAAATTCTTAGTTAATAATTGAGAAACAACCTTACTTAGGAATGGTCTTATGAGCTAACAAAAAGGGAAACTGTGTTCAGGCGTTGGATATGCTGTAAGTTGGAAGCAAAGCGTTGAGTATACCTAGTGGACGCGTAAAAGGGTAACCTAAAAATCTAAAAGGTTGAATAAGAGGATTACAACTTGGTTTACGTTATACATCCTGGAAGTATAGCGATGTATAGGAAGTTAAAGGAAATATTTACTAATGGCCAAGAGTGAAAGGTGAAATAGCAGAGTACGGGATAAAGTGTTGGTAAGAAGTTTTATTATGCGTTGATAAAGTTTATGCGTTGAGAAGGTTATCAGCTAGGCGTTGAGAAGGTTATCAGCAATGCGTTGAGGAGTTCACGTGCTGAGAACGGCTATTAGCTATGCGACGAGGGGCTTATGAGTTGTAGGTGGCTACCATTAGTTATTAAGGTTGTGAAGTAAACATAAAAACTGGAGTATGTGGTGAACGCATGCTAATCTATCTTAAGAGAAATAGTTTAAGTGCAAGGAAAAGGATTAAAAGAATAACCTTGGGAATAATCGAGGAATGTCTAAGGATGGGAAGATGGTCATGGACGCAGGATGAAGGTAAAAGCAGTAGGACTAAGACGTAGAGGAAGAGCTTGAGAAGGAGTTATTATGGACATAAGGAGTTGGACGCATGGTATGATGCGATGAGATACAAACACATAGTATTGGGCGTTTGTCATTAACGCCTAGTAGCATTGTGTAAGCATTGGTTTATAATAGTGCGGCTATGCGTTGAGGGTGATCACGAATGGTTGTGAGCTAAAGTAGTCGCCGCGTTGGCGGGGGAAGAAACGTACTTGGCTTACCATGCGTTGGTAAGGTTGTTATGCGTTGAGGTCCCTATGCACTGAAGATAGAGTTATCTCTATGCGTCGAAGAGTAGTATAGTTGGCTTAGAGTTAGAAAAGTGAGTAGTGAAGCAAATATTAAAGGAAACTCAAAGAACGCATGAGGGCGTTGTGTTGAATAAAAGTTGTTCATTGGAAATGTTGGACGCATAAGATAAGTTTATAGAGGCCAGGTGGCTTCGTATGGATTTGACACCTTATTAGTAGGAGGTGTTGAAGGCATGTCAAGTGTTTCATGCAAGGTGACATTTGGACTAATGCATGGTTAATTAAGCATGCAGCGTGACATGTGGCAAACAAGTGGCAAAAGGAGAGGAAAAGTTGGATGGCAAGCTCCCTATAAATAGAACTTTGAGGGAAAAGGAGCGACTGATGACTCTCAGAGAAGAAATCTGGAGAGAAAGAAAAGAAGAAGGCAGCAAGGACGTCCGTTGTAGAAGTATGCGGCCAAGAAAGAAGGTATTTGACAACCTAGCTAATTTATGTAAAGAAGTTGTATTGCGTTAAAAGGGGTCAACTTTGCGTTGAGGACAAACATAATGTCCAAGGTGAACGCGGCTTCCAAAGTTGGGTGATGCGTTCAAGTTGGACCTTGCGTCCAAGTGAGGGTGACACATCCGAAAGAGAAGTAAGAAGAGATGGGATGCGCTTTGCTGAAGTAATCAACCTTGCGTCGAAGAGTAGGGTTTGCGGTAGTTATCAACCTTGCGTTGAAGGGCAGGGTTGCGTTCAACCGAGCTGACAGAGAGAAATGGAGCTTTGCGTTTCGAGATTAGAACGTTGCGTCCAAGAAGCTCGGGAAGAGGAAATAGAGGAAAGAAAGAAGAAGTATTCTTTGGCAAGTACAGGTGAGTAACACCTGCGCTTTACAAAATATAAGTGAGTTCTTTATGAATATAATTTTATGGGTTTCTAAGAAACAATGCATGCATTTTCATATATGAAGCATATGAACATGTTGTTTATAAAACTAAGAGCATGCGTTTATATATATAAAAGAATATGAGCCAGCTGAGAAGCATGCGTTTTACTTGAAAACTTGAGAATGCTAGGTAACGCATGGTAACTTTGAAAATGCTGAGTAACGCATAGTAAATTTGAGAATGTTGGGTAACGCATGGTGATTGATTGAAACTTGTATTCATGGTTTTTCTAAAAAGCATGATGTTTTATAAAGCTTTGAAAAGGGACCCCAATGCTCAAGGACTAGTAGAAGGCATTGTGGGCAGCCCGAGTTATAAAAGGTACCCAATGCTCAAGGATTAGATGAAGGCAAATGGGTA
The DNA here is from genome assembly GCA_030954485.1 of Citrullus mucosospermus. Classification (NCBI taxonomy): domain Eukaryota; kingdom Viridiplantae; phylum Streptophyta; class Magnoliopsida; order Cucurbitales; family Cucurbitaceae; genus Citrullus; species Citrullus mucosospermus. Next base: position 14,645,569 of record CM062056.1, on the reverse strand, counting down.
ACCGGAAAATAGAAATGGGACCCAATGCTCAAGGATTTTTAGGAAGGCATATAGGCAGCCCGAGTAATAATATTTATGTGCACATAGAATAATATATATATATATATATATATATATATATATATACGACGCTGATGTGTTGAGATTACTCTACACAGCTAAGGAAAATCGACGTTGAGAGCATTGAGCACTGCTCCGCCTCAACTAAGGAAAAAGTATTTGAAATGAATGAGATTTATATTATTTAATCCAAACAGATATGTATACATGATATAACAAAGAATTGATCATGTTATATACTGATTTTCAGTGTGATATTTCATACGAGTTTAATCAGTTTTACACTTAAAGTATAATGTTTTTCAGAAACTGTTACTCACTGAGTTGTTAGCTCATGCTTTCATATGTTTTCCATTTTTCAGGTAGCATGGCAGTTCCCGTTGCCGATCGAAGTCGAGGTTTGTCAAGAGCATGTGGATGGTGAGATTGATAGTGGGTTACATGACAGGGTAGTCGGTAACTGCTGTCTTCACATCTCTTCTCGGGTTATGGAGGATAATCCAGGAGGGGGTGTGACATCTTGGGTTACCCGAATACCTTCTCCAAGTCCTTCAGCATTGGGGGCTATGTAAGCCCCACACTTAGCTTTGGAAGTTAACAAGCTATAAAGATTAGTTTTGGAAGATGACAAGCTAAAGAAGGTAACTAAAGAGTGGCTGAGAGCCTTAAGGCATGAGTTATCATGCGTTGAACGTGTCCTATGCATTGGAGAGGGTGTGCCATGCGTTGGTGAAGTGAAGTGTTGGCCGAGAGTCTTTGTGCATGAACTACCATGCGTCGGAGAAGCACCATGTGTTGGTAAGGCCATCTTGCGTTGGAGAGCTGCTGCTATGTGATGAAGGATTGTTGTTATGCATTGATGAGCTGAAGCTATGCGTTGGTGAGGCCGTGATGAAGTAGCATACGTTAGCCAATTCATTTTTTAAAGGAAAGAAAGTGGAGGTTAAGTCAGCGACCTATTTAAGTGAGTAAGCTGACTGTTTGATCATTTTAAACACATTCAAAAGCTTAAATCAGTTCAATTTCACAACTAAGAAACGAAGAGAGGTAGGAGAAGGTGTTTAGGGCAAAGTTGTGGAGAATTCAGATCGGTTTCGTGGTAAAACTGAAGCTGGAACAGTGAGTTTGGCTGCTGTCACGCAATCCGAGCGTGGTCTGGTGTTTAGAGAAGAGCGAGCTGAGGAAATCGAATTTAGGGCTGCAATTTTAAGGTTGGAAAGTTAACGCAATTCCTAACAATTTCTAAGAAGAATGTTTGAGTTGAATTTGAAGAGAAATATGTAAAATTTATGGTGAAAGTGACTGATACAGATTTGCTAAGCAATTTGGAGCAACTCGAAATTATTTAGGAATATCTGTCAAACGAAGAGGAGTTATGCTCTGAAATTTTGAGGTAAGCTAGAAAACTTATTTCTTTATAAGTTTGTAAAAGGAAAGAAGTTCTAAATTTAGCTGGAAATGCGATTTGTAACAGATAGAAGTGAGAATAAGAAGAAAGGTAGAAACTGAGATAGTGGGTATCGTGGAAATGCAGTAGCGCTAAGAATTTAAGCGTGAATAGTGAGACGGGTGTCGCTAGTAACGCTAAACTTTGCGTCTCACAACTCTCGCTGGGTATTGTTAGGTATCGCTGCTCAGGTGAGTCTCGCTGGTCTCGCTCACCATGGTATCGCTAGTACTGGTTACTTGTAGTTCAATCTCACTAGTAGTCTCGCTAGCTGTGTAGAATCTTGCTTATTATGATTTGTTTTGGATGAAGTTGGTCTCGGTGGTGAAACATGAATAAAGTACATATGTGTAAACTTAATGGTTTGTAAAAAGAAATTTTAAGGAAGTTTAACACGAGAAATGTGTTATTACAGGCCAAGAAGAGCTAGGGAAGGTGTATAATCAGCTCAAGGCCTAGGACAAGTTGTGAGTGACACTTGTATTTAAAATGTGTTTATCTTAAACAAAGTTTCATGGTTGAAAGATTATGTTGAAACATGATTATGTGATTATGCTTTCACGAGTTTTAACGTGCATATTATATGTTTTATATTGAAAATCATTTGAGGCACGATGGTTGTTTATTGAGCTTTATGAAAAGCATGCTGTTTGTGCATAATTGACTGAACATGATTTTTGTCTGACTAGTGTTTTTACTCTACCTTGCTCAAGGACGATCAAGAATTAAGTTTGGGTGTTTGATAGCATTCTAAATGTGCTATCTTTCTCCGGTTAATTCAAGATTGTCCCTTGGTCCTACGTGTTTATTTGGTTATTTTGTAGGTTTTGAGCACCTAATAGGTCGAAGGGGGCATTAGTGATGAAATGGAGCTAAAACGTACCAAAACAGACCTCAATTGCATCAACTGGGAAAGAAAAGGCCAAAATGATGATATTGCCCCTGTAGGCATAGCGTCGTGATGTTGTTTCTTGAGAGCATATAATTCTTGCAAAACACACAGCGTGGCGGCGCTGCCTTTCAGCGCTGCAGCACTCTGAAGTCTGGTCGTGTTTGCTTTTGCAACAATGTTGCGACACTCTGACCTTATATAAAAGGAATTCTTCAAATTTTAGGTGATTCTAATCTGCCACCAACCGACTCCAACTCGATTTCTATTCACGTTTTCTCTTTTTTTTCCATTTGTACATGTACCAAAACTCCTCCCCATTAATCAGGATGTCGATTATGGGCTAAGGTATCTCGTTCTAGCTTGGATTTTAGGAACTTTCTTCTATTTTTGATGTACTTATGAGTCTTTGAACCGAATTTTATTGTATGAGTGGATTCAATTCTGAGCTTTATTGTATCACGATCATTTTGTTGGACGCTTGTGAACACTATGTTCATTGCTTTAGATTGATATGCAATTTATGACACTTGGTTGTATATTGATCGGTAGGAAGCAATAAGTTAGATTAGCTTGTGAATCTAATAACATAAGTATTGTTCTAATCGATCTAGGATTGAGTCGAAAGAATATTTAACCTTGACCTTTCGACTTGAATGTTCCGCCTAATTTTCCATAGAACTTAATGCAATTAGGGTGAATTTGAATTCACATGACTTTTATCAATTCAACTTTATGCTAATTAGTTGTTTATGACAATTTAACTTAGCTTTCCAATTAAATTGATTAGGTTGCAAGAAACACTAAATTTGATGATGATGATTTGATGACTACGCATATTGAATAAAGAAAATTCCATCATAACCCAAGCTAGGCATTTTTCTCATTGTAATCACAATCCTTCTCCTCATTTTATGCTATCTATTTTTCTTGCGACAAACAATCACAAAACCCCTTTCGGTTACCTTGAACTGTTAACTACTTGATTGGGAAATTCTAGTGCTCCCTATGTTCGACCCGACCTTGTCACTACTATGGTTCTGGTAAGTACGATTATTTATTTGGCCCGAAATTGGCGACAACTTCCATCTACCAAACAATCACATCTCCTAATCTATCATGCCACATATGAATAGATTCAACAATGTAAGAAAACTGGAAACATTTTCATTTATCTTAGAAGCAATAGTAATTACGTTCAAAAGAAATTGACCATCAACTATGTACCCCTTACCAATAAAGTTACCATTTTTTATGAGTATAACCTAGAAGCTCAGCCTAATTCAACAAACTTCCAGAAGTTAGTTTTAAGACAACCTTCCCTTTTCCAAGTGATCTTACTGTGGCAGAGTTATCCATAAACACACACTCATTGTCGGCAGTATCTTGGAAGTCATGAAATAGTTCCCAGTTTGAGCATAAGTGTCTTGATGCTCGGGTATAAAAAATCTAGTTTTGTTTTTCACAAAGTTGGCCTCCACAACTATAGTAGCAATAATGTCATTCTACTCTGTAAGATTGGCTTGTGGGGTAGGTCATTGATGCGGTACGGTCTTCCTTTCCTTTGGTTGCACTGGTAGGATTTGTGCTCTCATTTTCCACAGGCATAGTAGATCAACTTTTTTCTTTTACGATTTTCTAACCAGTAGACAATGTGATGTTCCTTCTTTTGAGCAGAATTCTTTTTAACAGACTGTTTGCTGTTATTTGTAGACATGTCTTTATTAACAACAAAAGATTCAACCAAATTAGCATTAACTGAATTTAACGATTTAGAAATAAGTTTATCTTTTTATCTATTGGATTCTTTAGTACACATGGGACTGATTAGCTTCTGTTATATCAGATTCTTCTTCTTGTGTTTCAAATGGTTGCGGTATTCATACTAGCAAGGTGGAAATTTCTCAAGCAACACATTTGCTTGAAGAATCTCACACATCTTCATACCTTTAATCAACACATTTGCTACCAAATTTCCGTACTCGTGGACCTGGTCCACAATCAGCTTGTCATCTAACATGTGGAGTTGTAGCCATTTGCCGACGAGGATTCCAAAGTGTCCCAGATTGTCTTTGCTAATTTTTGCATCACAAATAGATCGAACTGTCAACTGAGTGAGGTAACAATTTGTGACAAATATCCTTAGCCTCGTATAAATGATCTGTTCACTAGCTCAGAGGAGTTTCAGTGATTTCCAAGATAGACTCGAGATCAAGATATCATCAGCTGAAGGTTAGAGAATCAGACATACCTAAGCCGACTTTTAGAATAAGGTATGGAGATTATGAATTTCTGGTGATGCCATTTGGATTGACGAATGTACCAGCAGCATTCATGGATCTTATGAACAGGATATTCCATCCTTATTTCGACCAATTTGTTATTGTGTTTATTGATGACATATTGGTGTATTCTAGAGATAGGGAAAAGCGTGCTGAACATCTCAAGATTGTTTTGCAGACCTTAAGAGAAAAGAAGTTGTATGCTAAGTTCAGCAAGTATGAGTTTTGGTTAGAACAGGTTGTGTTTTTAGGCCATGTGGTGTCAGTTGCAAAAGTTAGTGTAGATTCCCAAAAGACTGAGGCTATAATGAAGTTAGAACGACCTAAGACCATGATAAAGTTGAGGGTTTTTTAGGATAGCCTTACCACTTACTAGTTTGACTAAAAAGAATACTAAGTTCGGATGGAATGAGAAGTGCGAGCAAAAATTTCAAGAACTAAAGAGAAGAATGGTGACTGCACCTATCTTAGCACTTCCGGAGTCAGGTAAGGAGTTTGAGGTTTATTGTGATACTTCTCGCTAGGTGTTAGGCTGTGTGTTGAGGCCTCACGAGAGTAACTAATCCTACCCTTGATCTAAAGTTAGCTACAGTTGTTCTAACATTAAAGATTTGACGGCATTATCTGTTTGGACAAAGGTGCCATATCTATATATATCATAAGAGTCTGCTAAAGTATATCTTTCATCAGAAGAAACTTAATATGAGACAAAGGAGGTGGTTAGAGCTGATCAAAAGATTATGACTGTACTATTGAATATCACCCAGGAAAGTGAATGTTGTAGCTGATGCTTTAAGTAGAAAATCTAGGGGTAGTGCAAGTTCTCTAAATGCTGTATGAGTTGCTCTACTTAAGGAATTCAGAAATAGTGCTACTAGTTTAAGAGTGACT